>JAWNMD010000819.1:0-22427 GCA_035044365.1 Drosophila neotestacea
CTGATATGTAAGTCCTTTTTTATCACGGTAGCAGGTGCAAACGGGTCGCGCTTTGAGTATCTCAAAACTTTTTTCTCCAGTCTTTCAGACATGGCACGGGGTCTTCCACGTTTATCTTCTTTTGGAGTGTATTTAATGGCATTTCTTATCATTGTTGGGGAGCATTTCACCAAATTTTGCACTTCTTTGTACGTTTTCCCATCGGAAATCAAGGTCATAATAAGGGCACGCTCCACAGGAGTACAATGCTTGCCACGCCCCATTTTAACAACTCTAAACAGATAAAACTTATTCAAATATATTGTAAATTATCCAATTAAAAAAATATCTACCAAATTAATTGCCTTTCTTGCTTAAATTACTTTATTTTTCACTTTTGACGAAGAACTATGCATCCACTACTTTTATTTTGATTGCAAGAAATTTTGCATGGATCACGAAATTGCGGAGAATCTCAGAAATGGAAGAAACTTTAAGTCTTAACGGTGCATTTCCATAAAAGCTTTTCCAACTCTATGATCTGACAAAGACAGAAAGTAAAAGCTCTAACTTACATACAAAATATCAAAGCTTAAAGTTCTGGTCTGGCGGCACTACTATTATTTTGACCGCAGCTGTAAATAGCATTACGTAACAAGACTTAGCTTTTTTAATAATCCACGGCCAAATATCACTTTTTATGATACATATGAACTCAAAAGCTTAAACATATAGACTTTTTCTAAGGTGTAGTTAATTTAATTTTAAAATTAATTTTTGTAAGTCGTTTTTCGGGATGTGGGCACTTATGTGTCATAAAAAGTGGTTTTTGGACAGCGAAGTTTTTCTGGTTACACAGTGTAATAAGACAGACAACAGTCCACGCTGGTGACGAAGGGTGCCAAAGACGATTATCGACACAGAAGGAATGAAAATATTATGTTTAAATAAAATGTAAGGAAAAAAATCTTAAATGACTGAATTTGCCTAAATTTATAAAATTCTGGAATATACAATCCAATTATAAAAAAGTAAAAACTCAAAATAAGTGCTACACTAAATATTCTTGTTATTTAAATAGGTTTGATAGTACTTTATAACTGAATAAATGTAATTTTATGATTTAAATATAAAATTCCCTTCAAATTTCTATTTAGGTTTGTAAATTCCATCTGAATTTTATTGTTATTTTATTCATTTTATTTTTAATGACTACAAAAATATTTAAGAAATATTTTGTATTTATATACAACAAACTATATTTTATGGTCACAATGAAGCCAATAAAATTTGTGTTCAGAACCAATGTCTGCTGTATCCATGATCCTTATGCCTGTTTATTCTTCTTCCTCTTCCCAGCTCCTTTTTATCCATCTGAGTCTCCTTCGTCTTGCCACTTAACATCTTTCGCTTTGCCCGACTGCCTCTTTCACTCTTTATTCTGTTTACTTACTGGCCGCCTCGTTGCTCCCACCTTCGGCCCTCTCCTCCTCCCTTATGGATTCACCCTCCCTCTTTCTCTTGGTGCTTCGCCAACACTCCTTTGTGCACATTATTCTGGTGCCACTGTGCTTGAAGTTGTTGTTGTTGTACTTCGAATACTTGGGAAATTTTTCATGATTTTTCTTTAACATGAATACACGTACATACTTATGTATAGTATGTATATTTATACTCGTACATACATACATATGTATACAAGCAAATTCTTGTCTGCGTTTTATTTGGCTACTTTCATTGGAAGCTTAAATGTGCTTCGATAGAGCTTATTGGTTTATACAAAAATCATAGTCTTACACATATGTGAATTTATAGAATACGATAACGATAGATCACATTGTCTATATATATTTAATTTTCAATTATTAAAATTCACAGCTAAGCTAAAAAATCAGTAAAAAGTTTGTTATGTTTAAGCTTCCTTATCAGGGACTGTAACTGTAATAACTTTCATAATAAAAGTCATTAAATAACATTTATTCGTTGACTTTTATAATAAAATTCATTGTTGATTTTCATTTTTCTACGGGCAAGAAAAGATAAGATATTCCACAAGGACTTTTATTTTTAAAAACAGAAATAAAAATCATTGACTGACTTTTATTATGAAAATAAAAAATAACTGTTATTAACGGTCCCTATTCCTTATACTTAAATAGCGAATAAATATAAAGAGTAAGCAGAACAAACAACAGAACAAAATGAATGGGAAATATTATATTACTTTTTATAAAAATTAAAACTTTATTGATTTTTAAGTTTTGAGTTTAGAGCGCTCTGAACCTAAATCAACTCTCACAGAGAACAGAAAATCAGTAAGGAAAAATCCAAAGCGAATTGTCTTTAAATTTAGTGAGTTTTAATTTAAAGTATAAAGATTATAATATTTATATTTTACATCGAAAATACTATATTTTTAATAAGCTGATTACGATTTACTCTTTTTTCTTATATTTGTTCTTATCATCTCAGTTTCTTTCGCTCTATCTATTTAAATTTTTGTCTAGAAATAGCTGTCTTCTTCATGTTTCTCTCTTTCTATATAATTGTATAAATTGTCTGGCTAGCAAATTCTATAGCTGTCTTTATTCCATATATTTATTAGAATCCTAGTGTTACAATTAAAGACATAACTTATACTATAAGTAATGTATTATATAAGTAATAATATAATATAATTATATTTTAATAATAATTTCTTGTTTCTTGTTCCTTGTTTATTATGTATATTTGTTTAAATAAAGCTATTTATAGGTATTGCAAATGTATAGTTATTTCTTATCTGTCTTTGATAGTTATTTTCGATTTTGTAAATATTTAGACAAATTAATTTTCGCTATTTCGCAGTCCATTGCAGAGCTTTACTCGTATCGATAAGGCCGAATGTGTTTTTTTCTGACTTTCTTAACGCTTTGTCTTGCTCTCCCTATCCCTTTCCTGCTAACCTCCCTCTCTATCTTTTCTTTAGCTGCGGCGTTGCTTCTATTATTATTATTTTTTCTTTACGTTTTTTGTTGTATTTTGTGAAGTTTCTTGTAGAACATAATTTATCTGTTTGTAGAACGAATGATTTAAGGTGCATGTTAAGCGAAGTGAGCACACAAAGAGGGACAGAGAGAGAAAGAGAGAGCGAGAGAGAGAGGTAGATATAGAAGGGAAAAGGGCAGACAAAGTGAGTGCAGAATAAAGGGGAAGGAATAAGAAAGCAGGTTGAGATTTTGGAGAACGGCGGTGACTGTCGCGAATGCAATTTAAATATTTGCATTTGTTTTCAAAATGGAAATTCATGGCACGTGTAATGCGTTCTGCCTGTTGTTGTTGTTGTTATTGTATTAGGAACATTTGTTGTTGTGATCTTTTAGGCAAAAGTGTCGAGTCATATGAAGGCGTGTTCTTTAAAGCTTTAAACTCCCTGCTTTTCGCACTCTGCCCAGCTGCGAAATTGCATTACATGGTAATTCTTTTTCCTTTGCTTTTCCTATTTTTCTCCTTCGGCTTCCTTCTTACATTTTATTCTCGTCTCCTTTTTCCCAGTGAAATTGAAGTGGATGTTGCAGGCGGGTTAAGGGAAGGTGGGGTATGGGAAAATAGGGTAGGCTACGTCGCAGCATTTACAGTTAACTTCATAAAGAAAATTTAACGAGCAACATCCTGTGCATGGGGCATCATGAGGCAAAACAGCAACAAGGACGACGACAACAAGATAAAATGCATGCCTAGAACTCTCTGGTTCCACGACGACAAAATACATTATACGTTCACTGGCGACAAGGACAAGCTGGATGGCCAAGCTGCCTGGCAGCATGAAACGGTAGCAAATAGTGGAAGGACACCACCCAAACCACCCACTCAATCCACTCTGTTCTCATCCAACACATGCAGCCCGGTTGCAAATCCAAATGGTGCCGCTTCGGTGACTGGTGACGGTGACGGTGACGCTGACTGGTGACGATAGTGATGGTGATGGTGATTTTGATAGGGATAGTGTTGAGGATGGTGATTGTGACGGAGTGTTGGTGCCGAGGCCAGGACCTGGCCATGGTTCCGCTGCCAGGCTGCCAATCCAGCGCAATGGAATCTCAGTTAACGAGTTTTGCCATTTTTTATACCCTTACCAATGAATACAACAACTTTGTCAGCTCGCTTGCCATCCCATAACTGACCTTACAAGAAAAGTACAAATTATTGTAGAATTCAAGTTTGAAAAATGCTAATATTTGTTCATTTAAGTTTTATTAACTAATTTCTTACAAGCGCTAAATCTTAAAAACTTAGACATTAGTCACAATGATTCACTAATCTTAGCAATAGTTTAATAGTACTTACATATCAAATGCTAAGATACTATATATTTTATTTTATATATTCTTTTGATTAACATTTAGTTTTTATGCGAATCAAAAGTCAATGACTCTGCCCCAAAGTATGCAAATTTAAGGTCTTCAATTTTTGATTCACGTTCAAACTCTTTTTATAAACCCAATAACTAAAATAATTGTATTAATTATTTAGTAATCGACTTAAACAAATTCGAGATCATCCAACTTCAGACAGCATTTGAATAGATTTTCTTCTCCCGAAATTCCGGATTTTTTCTATTTGACAAAGACTTGGTAATTCAAAATGAATTAGAGTTAACATGGGGTATTATATAGTATATAAGTACGTCCCAGATTCGTAATGATCGATTTTGGGTTGGTCTGCCATTCTCATGCATAACTTTATCAATATAACTTCTGTTGATCATAGGGAATACAGAAATTTATCTGACCATGAAATTGTTTTAAAAATAACTTCAACTATTTTTAGGAACATTTTTAAGCTTTTTAGCTACCTTAGGAAGGAAATATGGAGGTGATGAAAATATTTATTTACATAATATTCAATAGATATCAATAACATATATGAGTATATAACATCTTTTATACTAAGGTATACCTTCACTTCTTTCGCTCTTTTAAGTATTAGACATGTGTATATATGTTGCTGGCAGTAATATGGATATTTTCATATGGTTTGTTTTTTAAATTTTGTAGCTCTCTTAAGTTTCGTAAAACTAACAGAACATTCACTAATATTTGGACAAAAAGAAATTCAAGGTAAATGAACAACGAAGACCACTGTAGTTGTTGATATTGTCAGAATGAACATTTGAAGACGTCTTTATCTAGGTTTGGATTCTTAATTATAATCATCAGACATATATCAACATAATATAACCAACAACATATATCAAATACTCAACTAATTTAACATAATTACTGATATTTTCTGCAATATTTGAGACCAATTAGTTATATGAAAGTGAATATGAACGTGGTGTTAAATTGTAAAAATCTGACTGTAAACGTAATCATGGGAACCAAAATTCTGAAATCTGATCTCAGTTAAGCTAAGTGCAATTGATGCGATTAAAGTTGGCTTAATCCCAAGTGATGTGAACATGGAGGACGACAGATTAAATGGCGAGAGTATGTGAGCTTCATTGAGCAGATAACTTTGCTTTGTTATTTGTTTTGTGTATTTCTGTTGTCGTTGTTGTTGTGATTGTTGTTGATCGAGTGTTGTTGCTTTTGTTGTTGTTGTGTTGTCGGAACTACGCGAGAAACACTTTAAAACAGCATTTCATTTGGTTTGATAAACGCCAGGACAGGCAGGAGAAACCCATCAGCATCACGTCCTACATATATCCTGCTGTCTGTCAGTTGTTGCTTCTTCTTTTGCCTCCCATCTCTTTAAGCCCGGCTGCTGTGCTTTTTCGGGAAGTTTGAGGGGAAGTTGAAGGGGGGCGATGGCGACACACAGGGTTAGCCGTTGACGTTGCCAACGCTCAAGGGTCTGAATGGATGGATGGATGGATGGATGGATGGATGGCTGGATGGATGTACTCTAGTCTTGGTCCCTTGTCCTGATCTGGTCTGAGGGTATCTAGGGTGGAAAATGCGAAAATTCAGTTATGAATTCATTTCGAATTGAGGTAACATGATTACCGCTATGATGATGCTCTTCCGCTTCAACATCGTCAATATATTTCGCTTGAGTTGTGTTTATTTACGTGCCAACTTCCAAGGAGTGGGATGGAAGGGAGTCTTGTACAACGGTAGGGATGAGATGCGTCCTCAAATGAGCTTTTGCCACGCAAAGGTGCCATTGCTCAAATAAACGAATGCCTCGTTGAATTTGTACCAGAGACAGGGGAGAACTGAAGCTAGGAGTCGTGAGTCGAGAGCTTGGGAATGGGAATGGGAATGAGAGATGAAGCTTCAATTGGAACTGTGGAGTAGAAGCAGGAGTCATAGACCTCAGTTCTCAGAGTGGTTGTAGCATTTTTGGGGGTAAGCTCGAGTGGTTGTTAAGTGGGGCGACAGCAACAACAACAACAACACCGGCGACGACGACGGGCACATCTACAAAATGGCTGTCAACAACAACATGGCGTATACGCGTTATGAATACGTATTGCTTGTTTATGCTATATACATGTATACACACATCTATATATATGTAGGTGTATCTGGGTATGTGTGTGTGTGTGTGTGTGAGTGCCCACCCAGGTGGCAGACTGTTTGCCTCGCTCTCAGCCTCTTGCCACATTCTGTGGCAGGCTGTGTGTGGATTCGCCAGCGGCACTTCAAGTACTTATAATTTCACACTTTTTTTTCTCCCGTTTTGTTTCTCTTGCTACCGTTGTTGTTGTTGTTGTTGTTGTTTTTGTTGCTGTTGTTGCTGCTTGCTTAAAGTGAACAAGTTGTTGCCTCAATTTAAAGTTGAGCTCTTGCGTAGATGAAATAGGCTAACTTTGATTGGGCAGCGGGTGTGTTAGAGAAGGGGAAGCTGACTGCAAAGTTTCTGGTTATATGATGCTCAAATTACAAGTTATTTGATGCTACAAATGGGACGTGTAATAAGCCCCAAAAACAAAAAAGTAATGAAAGCCATTTTCCCAAATAATGCTAGAGAATTTCTTCTGTGGCTACATGTACAGTTTAGAGTAGGGATGGGTATCGATATTTTAAATCGACAAAGACTGGAAATTGTAAATTAGAAATTAATAATTAATTCGATCTTCGATGAGCTATCCAAATAGTATTTAAATATTTACGCCTATTATTACTACTCTTTTCTCAATGACGATATCGATATTGAAGAATATTTTAAAAAATTAACGATGTAATCTTTATTTTAAATGAATGGCTTTTTTAAAATCATACTTTTTATTTTTACCTGTTTATAATTTTAGTTTTTAATGTACTGCTTCTAATTGATATTAAATAAACAACAACATATACCCATCCCTAGTCAAGAGTTTAATTTATTCATGAATTTATATATTTTAACATCATCTAAAAACATTGGGACAAAAATAATTTAAAATTTTTAATAAAACTTTGAATATATATAAATTTAAATAAAGAACTTAAAGGATAAGAATAAATGTTGTTTTTAATATTACAAATTATCCCACTTTGGTTGCTAGGTTTGGGGAAACCCAGAGTAAATCCTATCAGTTACTCAATTAGAATATACTTTTTTAAAAACTAACATAAATATGTTATATTATTTTATTTAATCTCAGCGCTACAAGTTCGACTTATGTTTAGGGCGCTAGTCACATATAAATATTATTATTAGGATTAATAGGTAGATTTCTGTGCATATTTTTATTATTATAGTATTTGAATGTTAAATTTTAGTTTGAATTTTTATTTTTGTAATTTAATTTTCCAATCGAATTTTTGTATTATTTATATAGTTGTCTGTGTACACATATTAAGTGTATATTTCAAATTTTTATTTTTAAAGCGGATTTTGCAATTTATTTGGAGTAAATCTAATGCAAATTTAATTTTCATATCTACCACAACAATAACAACAGTGAAATACACTTGCCCCTTCTTCTTCTCCCTGTTGCCACCACAATTGCTTTCCCCCGTGCTGCACTTCATGAGCTCTTGCAACGATCCGCAAAATCGTTTCAGACAACACCCGGCGTATGCGTAATGCCAAAAATAACCAAAACACAAACCCAAACAGAACGACATAAAACCTCAAAAACTCTAGCATATACGCAGACATACAGACACACCCACACATACGCACACACACACACACACTTGCTGCAAAAAGTAAATAAATATGCTAATAAATTTTTCAAAATAAATCTGTAATAGATAGAACAGATAGAGCTACAAAATAACCAGCGTCAACTAAATGCAGTATGTTCTAACTCCATCTCTCTTTCTCTATTCTATTCATGTTCTCTCTCTTTTGCACTACAGCCTGTCACAGAAAACTGTGACCAAGCAACATGGCAAAAGTTTTTAATCCACGTTCGGAAAAATTGTTCACACAAATATTTACACAACTCTTCGCTCTAACGATTTGTGCAAACATGAGACACACACACACCAACTAATACAAGCGCAATTTTTGATGCCGATAAGCACACACACACACACACACACACACACACACACAGATACACACACATCTACAGTTAGACAGACATTTTAATGTTTGTAAAGCTTTTAAATGCTTCACACACATAAATTTTTGCTTTCCGTTTCCTTTTTGCATATTGCCACAGTTTAAATTTTTTTCTTTCTGTGTGTGTGTGCGTGTATAAGGATGTGTGTGAGGCAAATGGCAAAACAAATAATAAATAAAGCACTGCAAAAATAAATAAATGAAAAATTGTAATAAGAATTTATGATATTTTTAGAGACAAAAAAATGCCGGCCCCCAAAGAGATGAAAATGTAGTGGGGAGCAGAAGGGATTGAGGGGGAAAGCCTGTGATGGTTAAACGAGGCTTCAGCGCTTTTGCAAATCTGTTGTTGATTTTCATTTTTGCTGTTTGTCTGCTAAACACAAAACAAACACAAAAGCGCCAACAAATCTCGAACCGAACCAAAAGCCGCGACGCGGTGCAGGGAAACCAAGGACCCCAAAGGAAGAAAGAAGCAGGATATGGTGCGGGGGTGGAAGGCGGGATGACTGTGTAGCATCTAAAATTGGAGTCGTATTGCCTAAAGTTCTGTCTGATGTTTTGTCTGTCAACATTGCGAGCATCTCATGCGGAATTTTATTAATAACTTTATTTTCTGTTTATATTTATTAAATTCGCACAATTTCACAAGCAATTGCATGTGTTGGATTTTTTAGTATGTCATGTGAAGTACTAGCAAATATCAATTTTTCTATGTTTCTCTTTGCAAACATATGAAAGAAACGAGATCGACTAAGACAACACTTGCTATAAATCTGCAATAACTTCTGTGAGTGTAAGTTGTATACCTAATGAAATATCTTTTCAATGCGATGTAGCCAAATTTTAGAGTTATGATCTGACCTTCCGAAAATAATAGACTTTTATAATATTACAAGCTTAATTTATTTTTTCATTTTTAGTTTTGAATTTAAGTGTTTTAAAAGAATATGCTATTTAAATTTTCAACATAACTGCGATGCCCATCATAATATAGAGCTAATTAAATTAGTTAAAATTAGTTTAAGACATAAGCTAAGAGGGCCCGGAAGTTAAATTCCTTATTATGCTAACAGAGTTAACCTGCTCACATATACATATATGTAAGCTCATTAGTACACATACACACGCACGCACAGAATAAGAGCGTAACAATATTGAAAATTTGTCTTTGAATATCCGCCGTGTTTATTATCCGGCTGCAATCAAATTTTAACGGTGGTTTTACATCACCACAAGTATCATTCATGCCGAATCTCAAATCTCCAGCTCGTTCAGTGGCAGTGTTAGGGTTTTTCGATTTGTGGGAGAAAGGAATGGCTCATTTAAAATTTGAAAATAATGCTCGATCAGCTGTTCTGTAGCACTTAAATTGATCTGCTTGCATCGTTTTTATTGATTTGTGGCCGAAAGGGGTGTGACATCCAAAATTTAGGATATACTTGATCTACTTCTAGGTGCTCCAGGTCTTACCATCTCTGTGATCCTTTCGTCCATACGGACGAAAAGACGGACACACAGACACTGATGCTGATCATGTATATGTATACTTTATAGGGTCTGTCACGCCTTCTTCTGCCTGTTACATACTTTTATTTTTTGAACAAACTTAATACACCTTAAAGGGTATAAAAATGTCCCAAATTTGAGTTGGCAAAGCTTCCAAATCCTTTGCAATGGACTTTGCCGGCTTTTACTTACAATAACGTGCTTAACATTTTACGGGGAATAGTATGTCTTAAAGTATTAAATTTTAATATTTATTTATAATACATTGCTTGAAAAATATTAAGTTATATTTGAAGATTAAAATAAAAAATTAATTGAATATTTGTATTTTAAAGTTACGGAATAATACTTTATCTTTTTAATAAAATCAAAATTAGTAAAATTGAGAAAAAGCTCTTGAGCAAAAAAATTGCAGACTCTTATATTTAAAATAAAACCTATATTAATTATATTTAGAGCCAAGTGGTATATAACCAGAATTCCCTGAACGTAGCAGATGCCACATTTGTTAAACCTTAGATAAAGTTTTGGGAAATCCCTAAAATTTCGATCAATCAAAGTTCGTTTTCTAATTATAATTTTTTTATGCAAAATTATTTCAATACTTTACTAAAAAATTAAAGATACTTTTGCGATAAGAAAAGAGTTAGTGTTAGTATAATCCTAGCAAAATAATTTGTTGTAAATTTCCTCGCCATATGTTTATGGCAAATGTATGATAATTCATAAATCGTTAAACTCGAGAGCTCAGAGATAGGCACAAATGCACCAACTAAAGTGACAAATGAAAATTGTTATTACAATATTTTTCTAGCTGTGAACTAGGGAAAGTGTGGGATTAGTGGGAAAGGGAGGATATAAACATAGTTTTTGGGTTCTTTCATCTAAACTGCCCACACAACAAAATGAAATAGTCATTGATATGTTATTAAATATGGCGTCGATTGTGCAAATACACACATACACAAACACACATACACAAATAGATATGTATATATAGAGAGGGAGAGGGAAAAATACATAAATTTATTCATTTAGAACATATAAAGATATATAGAAAGAGATATACTCACATATATTCATACAGTCGTACTCTGGAATGCCAGCCCTGGCACTCGTTACTCCTCCCTCCCGTTACAATATCATCTCTCGCTGCTTTTCATACTCGTCAGTGTTTGCTTTTGGTTTTGTGTCTGTCGTTTTTTGTTTTTCGTATTGTTTGCTTTGATTTTATTACGATTTTTGTGTTGATTTTGCTTTTATTGCAATTCAATGTGAATACTTTGTTGTTGTTATTACTATTATTGTTTTTTTGGTTGTTGCTGTTGCTGTTGTTGTTGTTATTATTGTTGTTACAGATTCGTTTTGCACAAATTCAGCAAAAATCACAAAACCGCTCAAAATGCGCTTAGATCAACAGAAAAATAAGACAAAAACAGTGGAAAGAACCCAGACATAAGAGGCATTAAATTCAAGTAACAACTCCACCCTCTTTCACTAATAAACAAGCCAAAAGCAACCGAAAGCAATAACAACAATAACAACAACAACAGAAACAACAACAGCAACAACAACAATAACATAAACAACAATAAGTAATAAAAATTCATAATACACTCGCATTTAGATGTGTATTTCTTCTTCAAGATCATAAAAAAAGAGTTTTTATTGATGTCCAACAACTCGCAAATTAGTTTTAATGTCTTGCCAGTTGCTTCAGGAAATTTAAGTAGTCGGTCGACTTACGACTAAACGAAGCTCATTCCAGTAGAAATACAATCGAAATTGCAAACAAAACGCTAAATAATGGCGAAACTGACAGAGCCCGAAATAAGCAAACAACTAAGAAGGTTCTAGTGGACAGTACACGACTAAGAAATACCCTCGATCTAATACCGAAAGTTTTTTTAAGAATTACTTTAAGACATGACCCGACTGTAAATGCTGATCCAGAATTTGTTTACTTTATTGGCTCGACATTGCCAAAAAGTTAATACTCCCTTGAATAGTTTGGGCACTAAGTATAAAAATAAAAATTACAGTGTTGTTTATTTATACTAACTTTAATAGGATTGATAGTGTGGCATAAACATATGCATTTACTCTTCCAAATACATACATATAGAAGTTTATTAATTCCAGGTACAATACCATCTACAATTCAATTTTAATTTAAACCTTTTGAGCATAAATGAATCCCACAAACAAAATAAATACATTTTGAGCTCAAAAAGATATAAATAAATACTGCATACAAGTAAAAGTCTAGTGCCGAAAGCACATTTATATACATATGAACAAAATGGCACGCCAAAGTTTGGATACCCTTGCAGTGGCCTAAATAAGCCGTAAGATTTTTTGTAGATGTTGATTTCGAACCGATCGTTCATATGGCAGCTATATGATATAGTGATCCGATCCGATCCGGCCGGTTCCGACATATGTACTACGTGCAGCAAAAAGACGGACCTGTACAAAGATTCGTCACGAAAGCTTTAAAACTGAGAGACTAGTTTGCATAGAAACAGACAGACAGACGGACAGACGGACATGGCTATTTAGACTCAGCTTGTCGCCCTGATCAAGAATATTTATACTTTATGGGGTATGTGACGCCTCCTTCAATGCGTTACAAACTTCGTGACAAAATTATATTACCCTCTGCTAGGGTATAAAAATAGTTTGGCGCTCGGCATATTGCCCCAAATGGTGGAAGTACTTTCTAATTATCCCAATTATAATATCCGCAAGGTTATAGAAAGATATCAGAATAATTGGTATTGCATTTGGTATTGTTTTTGTCGCAATTGGCAAAGTGTTAGAGAGCTTTTAGGCCAACAATTTGGAATTTGGCCATCTGCTTAAACTGGCCTTAATCAAAAACAAATGTAGACTATCTATTTTGATTTAAATTGTTGAGATTCTTTGATCCTCCTCCTTCTCTCCCGAGTGGCATACACTTTGTATTTTGACACGGCAAGTTGGTCATCAATTAGATATTTGTAATTTGCATTAATTTCAATATTGATGTGCAACATTTCATCAACAACAACTGCAATCTGAACACACCTAGTCTAGGACATGCTGCATGTAAATTTGCCACCTCTTGCAGTACGGTATCTGTATCTGTCTCTGTCTCTGTCTCTGTCTCTGACTCTCAGTGTGTGTGTGTGGGATACTGAATCTGTGTGCTTGTATGTTCATAACTCGTGTAATAAAGCTGTCTGTTGTCGCCCCAAAAGGAACACGTGTCAGCGACACATATCGACACAACAGCACACAACATGAGGAACATCGAGTGAGCTGCCCACGTAAAAATTGTATCTATAAAGTGAAGAGTAGGGTTGTAAATAATCATCGATTAATCGATTGCATCGATGTTTAAGCTGCAGATACTCAATGGTTATTGATGTTATTTAAAATTGTGATAATTGGTATATCTTCCAGATAAAGAACAGACCTATTAAACAATTTTTATGCAAAGCATAGACCAGTTAATTTAAAAAAAGTTATATTTAGATCTAATGTAATTTTAATTGTCAATGCAAAGCATTGAATATCTTAGGTTGTGATATTATGATTAAATTTCCAATTTTCTTAGGGTGTCGTTTGTGATTCAATCCCTACATAAATAAACTAAGCTTATTGTTTCTTTTTTTTTAATGGAGGGTAATATTTTACGATAAATGTTGTCTCAATACAAAAAAAAATAGATTCATCGATTGTTGTTTCTTTTAAAATTGCACATCGCATAATCGATTATTTTAGAATTTACAACCCTACTATAGAGTGTTAAGCCGTCTCTCGGTATGGCTCCCTATCCCAGTATGATGATAAGGTGCTGTACTGTGCCCCACCTTGATGTCTAGATAGATTGAACTAGATTGCACAGACACAGACACAGACACAGACAAGGGGACAAAGGCAAATGCAAAGAGACAGAGGGCATGTTGCAGTTGTACAAAAGAGAAAGAGACATGTCCCCTTGGCCAAGCGTGTACCTTCAACAGTGCCTGTCAATACTATGCGTACACATGTTTGTCTTGACTGTGAAATGCCAGCATGAAGTATGAGCAATGTTGAGTTTGGTAGATTGCAGATTGGGAAATTGAGGTCTCGGTCGAGTTGACGAAGGAAACGGGCTGGAGTTGGAGTCTCGGATGATGGGAGGACTGACTGGCATTTTTAGGGGCTAAGGGGTTGATGACGATGGTCGCTTCAGTTGCATTAAATAAGCTGAAATTCAGCAGCAGCACGCTCCATTTAAACGCTTTATGCTCTGCGGTCAGTCGAGCAATCAGAAAGCGTCCTGTGCCCACCCCAACAATCTCAATTTCCCAGGAACATGTTGCAGTTTTAACCACAACTACAACTACTTCATATATGTATGTATGTACTCGCTCCGAATGCTTCACTAAAATCATGCGAAATTATCGTTTAATTAACCGTAGCGCTAAGCGCTCCATCTGAATGGCAACTGGATAAGGCTGTCGGGAGTTCCCTTTTACTGGGAACTGAACATTACGAACCGGAACGGAATTGCAAACGGGATTGGGATTTAGTTTTGCTTCTCTCAAGTGCGTCGAGTCGAAAGATTAGTGTAAATTGATGTTGTCCCTGTTGGCGCCATTGCGCTCCATTTAAAATCCAAACGAAACTAAAGGTCAAGTGCCTTTCTAAGCGATTCTCAAAACGTTAAAGTGGAATGTCGATGGTAGGAATATTAACATACATACTTGTATGTATACATACTTATAAGTTACCACAACTCAAAAATATCATATGGTAATATTAACATTGCTGGGATAAGCTTTAAAGTTTAAACTGAAATCATAATGAAAGTTATCTTAACTTTGTCAGCCATGACTGTTTTATTAAACAAAATAAACTAGAACTTAACCAAAATATCGTCAGATTAATTAGGTAACTTACACATATAATATCTAATAAATAATATTTAGTAATAGTACTAACAAAAAAAAAACAGAATTAGATCAACAAACTAAAGTAAAGTAAAGTACTGTCGAAATACTTTGAGGCAGAGATTCAAATTTTATTTAAAGAAATATAGTAAGCTTTTGATTTTCTTCTATTAACTTTTGGATATAAGTCCCTCAAAATATAATTATTCCAAAATTGGTTGCTCCTCCTTATCTATTGAGAACTCTAGACGACTGCAATATCAATTTCAGATTCCGCTGTTATACAAAATAAAAGTATGTAACAGGCAGAAGGAGGCAGATATGGTTTTGATCACCATTTGAAGCCGAGTCGATATAGCCATGTCCGTCTGTCCGTCTGTCCGTCCGTATAAACGAAAGAATCTCAGAGATGGTAAGACCTAACTGGGAGCAGCAAATATGGTATGAAGAATCCTTATTTTTGCAGTCAGAACGAGTTTATCTTAAATTTTGGATGACACGCCTCCTTCGCCCACAAATAAATATAAGCTATATAACAAGAGAAGTTGACTGAATGATGTATTTTTTTTTATTTATTTTTTTTTAAAGCTATCTAATTATGACTGGCTAATATTTGAGATCACTGTTAAGCATAATAAGTGTCAAGCTTTGATAATATGTTATCTATATTAAAATTTTCTGATACTTCGTTTCTATTGTTTGACTTGTCTTAGATAAAGGTCTCATACGTTGCTGTTGTTTGACTGTCTTGACTGTCTTCTTCGTGCCACATAAAGCAACCCTAGTTGCAGTTCTTGGGACAGCTGGAGCTGGTGCCGGATCGTCGCATGTCCAATTGTAGTGCTCTGTGGCAAGGTGCGGGCTTGGGGGAAGGGACGAAGCGTTGCAAGGTGTCAAACTGACAGGCTTTAATACTTTTTCGTAACAATTTTCCAACGTTACGGTTTACGTTTTTGGTGTCATTTCGGTTCGCTGGCCGTAAACAGGAGCCAATGGAGCTGAATTTTGAGCTGGAGTTGGAACTGTGCATTCGCATGATGTGGCATGCGGCACGCAAGTCCCGCTACAAGTTGTTAATGTTGTTGTTGTTGTTACTGTTGCTGTTGTCAGTGGCAGTTCCAGGTTCTCAGTTGCTCAATTCCCCAGGTGGCAGCTTTTGCCCAGTCCACAGTCCTCGACCACATATTGAGCTTATCAAATATTAACACATTTTCAAGCGCTGACAAATGCGGGTCCCATCTCCTCCTCGACCCTCCGACTCCGTCTCCTCCTCATTCTGTCCTCTGCTACGCATGCGCCGGTTGCCGTCGGCTTCCGTTGTTACGTGCCACATAATCGGCCCCCTCCGTTTATATCCCTGTCACAGTTCCTGTTCCCCTCCCATTCCCATTCCCATTCCCATTCCCAGTCACTGCCTAGCCACACTTGGACATGGGCATGTCCATGTCCATGTCGTAAGCTTAGCGTGAAATGACATTGCGTGCTCACAATGAAAACGCGGGCAAAAACCGAACACTGAATACTGAGCTCGGAATACTGAAGCACAAAACAGTAGCCAGGTTGCATGTGTAGATGAGAGGTTGAGGCACACATTGCCTCATATACCATACATATATCATCCAGAGAGCCTGACCCGTAAAAAGCATTCCTGGGTCTAGTCTACGAGGTGGGATATTGGTATAACTATGAACAAATAAGATTACTTTAGAACAGCTTACATGAAAGATTAATTTAACTAAGAAAAACTGTTGAAATTAAATTTTAAAAATATATCTATAAACTATTTGAATACTACTCATACATATTTAGCTACTTTAGTCTTTAGCATCTCACACTTTATCCATAACATCTCTCAATAGATTATCCATTAGATTCAGGTCGAGCGATTAACCAAATTCCTTAACAAAATCAACATTGTTGAATCGGATTCACTTCATCAACTAAAAGTAGAAAAAATAAATATAAGATAAGTATCAAATCTATGTATTTACACATACCGAAAAAAAAAATTATATTACCTATTTATTAAATAAATGTTATATCGTATATTATATGTTTGCACGAGAGCTAAAATTTTCTACACTTTGTATTTTTTTATGGAAATCGACAAATTAGGGATTGATTGTGGGAATTGTTATAAGTTAAGAAGCAAAATAATTAAGTATTTTATCCAAACCTGTATCTAAATGTTCCATCTACAAAGTTTCTTCTAATTGTGTTGAGCGGAAACTCTTGTGGCGAACCACTTAAACAAGCGACCAACTAACAGAACTAACTAATAAGTCCTCTAACTATTGCTTTTGTTGCTGTTGCTTGGCATTTGCAGTTTGTATCGTTTTAATGACAAAACACTAGGCGGCAACCTAAGTTCAATCGTGCAACATTGCCCCTGCAACCGTTCCGACTGCCGGTTAAGTGTCAGTGCTTGGACGTTGTGAAATCTTTTTCCCTCACCTGACACTTGGCAGACACGGGACGTCCTGGAAATTGGAGTAGGTTTGCGTGTCAGCAGCAGCAACAGCAGCAGCAGCAACAGCAGCAGCAGCAACAGCAGCAGCAGCAACAGCAACGGTATCTGCAACAGTGGCAGTAACAACATGTTCTCTGTATTGTTCTTGTTACATTTGATTTGTCTCTCTATGCAATTCAACTTGAACTGTTCAATTTGTCTGCGTTTTTTTCAAAGATTTGACTCTCTCAAAAATTGTATAGCTAAAAATAAAATACATTAAGATTTTGCTTAACCCATTTTGAACTATATATTAAAATTTGTACTTTTATATTTTGTCATATTTACAACCTGTTTCTTAAAGATTAAATGATCTAGTTTAAGTGAAAGAAAAATTGCATTATAAGGAAAAGTCTAGTTTTTTTTTAACATGCTGACATTTCATCATTTTCTTTTCTTTTTCTCAGTTTTATCACTTTAACACCTTTCTGTTATAATTTCGTATCATATAGTACAATTGTTAAATAAATTAACAAATAATAAGTAAGAAAAAACAAAGTAATTAAATTAATATGTCATCTCCATTACAGGGTCTGTTACAGTCGAGTTCGCTCGAATATAGCCTTTCCTATTAGTTTATTGCTTTTCTTTTAAAAATGCTTTGTTATATTTTTACTCGATTGTTATTGCTGTTTGAGTTGCCTTTCGACAACTTTAAATCAAACATGGTTAGCTGTCATTGCGAAGCACGCAAGTTGAATGTTGAATGTTGCCCGGTTGCAAGTTGCCAGTTGCCAGTTTGTTTTCAGTGAGTCACATGTTTATAATTGTGAATGGACGAGGTGTGTTTTATTGTTGTTGGTTGTTGTTGCCACATAATTGACTTGGCTTGAGAAAATGGAGTCATTATGCGTAGCGGTCAGGGAGGCAATCAGCAATCAAGTAAGCAACCAACAAAGAATAAAAAATAAACAACTAACAACAAATGTTATTTTCCGATCAAAGCATCTTTATGAGCCAAAAGCTATTTGGCAATTTTGTGGTACCTACATCTCGAGACAGTAGAGCTTCTCTAAGTCAAATTGATATTAAGATTCTGCACTTTAGAATTAAATATTTCCAGACGTTTTAATTTTGAAAATATCGATAAAGTGGAGCTTCTCTAAGTCAAATTCAATTTAAGTTTATAGAGATATTAAAATTTAAAAATTAATATAACAGTAAGCTTACTTTCTTTTATTGCAATTCAACAAAATGCAGAAAATGTTTTCGGATTTTCTGTTTTATTTTAGTTTTCTGATTTGAGAAACTCGAATTAACTATCAGCTCAACCAAAAATGAATATACTGTGAAGTCTGTGGTTTTACAAAGAAATATTCATTTTAGGGATCTACATTTCTAAAACGGAAAACTCTATTTTAATTACAATTTGTAAATATAATTAAGAACAGTTTTAACATCTTGCCTTACAGACTAGAAAAAAAAATGCATATGAATAATGAGAAGCTGGGACTGAAAATATTAAAAAAATACTGTCGCAGTAAAAAAGTAGTCGATTATTTAAAATTCGTTTTGAACAATATTCACTGTATTTGCCTGCTTTTATGTATGTATGTGTTACCTTCAATGATCATCCGGCTTATCATTGGGATGAGGATGAGCTTGCGTGACTAAATAAGCTGCAAGTTCGGAAGCATTTATCATAACTGCACAGTCAGCTCTGCTATCCTTTCTCTCTCTCTCTCTCTCCTTTGTGTCTCTGTCTTTCTATCATCCCTGCTCCTCACCTGACATGAATGATGATGAGGGCTGTAGATCTAAACATGAATCCGAATCTCAAACTGAAGTTGAGGTTGAGTTTGTGCGTTTAGTTTAGTCTAAATGCCATTTAACTTTAACAAATTCATTTTTGGCGACAAACGGAAACGGAAACGGAAGGAGACACAGGGCTGGGCGGAAGAGGGAGGAAAACTGTAGTTAGAATCACATCACTGTATATTCCACTGTCCCATTCCCAATGTCCATCAGTCAAGCGTAGGCTTTTGGCCAACTTCTCACCTCCCCTCCTGCTGATGACTACTACCGACTGCATCCTGGCATTGACTCTGTCTGTCCCGTCTGTCTGTCCTGCCACTGATAAACGCACATCACACGTCAGCTCAACTCTCGGGTTAGTCCGAGTACAATTTCAAGTCCTTCCCCCTTGTTGGATTGATGGCTGGACAGATTGAACATTGCACGTTTGTTTGGCCCCTTTTGGGCTCAGGGCTCAACGCCGCTGATGGACGTTTAATATGCGTTTTAGACAAGGATATAGCTGCCCTTACTTCTGTCTCACTTCCCCTCTCCCTCTCTGTGTGAGCAGTGCTTGACTGCAAGCAGTGCTGCCAAAGTAGCTAATTTGCCGTCAAATCTGGCTTTTTCATAGTCCAATTGCAAACAAAAATCGAAAACAACGAATTTTAATAAACACACTTCCCATTATAAGTATTTAAGAGAGAAAAAAAGCAGAATATCATTTAGGCGCAGCACTTATAGATTATTTTAGTGATAACCCTTAAAGTTCTACTACATTCTCTTAGAACGAAACGAACTTTTAGAGCTAATCGAATGTTAACTAATTTTTTTGTTAAATTGAAAGTTAGCGAAAGCAAAAAAATTTTATAAAAATATTGATGGAACACTTAGTTAAATTAAGATTTTTTTAACACTAATAACATCACAACAATTTTTTAGACTTTACATTATTATAATGTACTTTGAGAGTGTCTTGAATATTAAATAAAAATAAATAATAAATGAAAATATAAAATAATATAAAATAACAAATTAATCAATTATGTTGAAGAAATGTTAAAAAACGGGGGAAAAAAGAAGGAATATTTGGCTTATTCAAAAGTTTCTTCCCACCAAAAGCTGCCCGCTTTGCGACTGTTAAGCTGGCAACACTGGCAACCTGCATGCCTCAATTTGAGGCATAGTTTTGCAACGTATGTATGTGTATTTGGTTATCTGCCGAGCACCGAATTCGTCATGGTCAGAAGAGATGTTGGTCAGCAACAACAGTAACAACAGTAACAACAGCAACAACACAATCTGGTATTGTTTTGTATTAAATGCTATCATACTGCCGTGTCTAGGCCATATCCAACTGGCCAGCATGCATGCCTTGTATTGTTCATTTCCCCTCTCTCTCTCCTCTCATGCGTTGCTCGTTTCTTGATGCTCGTCGTAGGTGTGAATGCGCGCACATGTGTCGAACAAAGGTCCGGCTCCTCACCCTCCTCCCGAAACCACATTTCCATCCTCCTCCATGGTCATTCTCCACCCACAGTAAACACACACGCCATTACAATCAAGCATTTCAAGTGTGGAAACGCTTAAGGTTCGAGTTTGAGTTTGAGGTTCGAGTTTTGGCCAACAACGACAGACACGCATGTGCATGTCCACAACATTAATAATGTTGCCCCGATATTAGCCACGCATATTAACTTTCGCATGTGTCTGTGTCAGGCTTCTGCCATTGTTGTTATCGTTCTTGTCGCTGTTGTTGTTGTTCATGTTCTTTATGTTGTTTAAAGTGCATGTGTGTGTGTAACAATTTAAGATGCGAATAGTCCACAACAATAATAACACTCTCTAACAATGCGACTTGGCCTTGGCTCAATACAAGTACCTAAATTCTCTAATAAATGCTGCTTAAGATACAAAAGTATCTATTAGTTGCAAATACATAAGTTGTTGAAATTTATTCATAGAAAAATTTATCACATGTTAAATTTAAAGAACTTGTTACACAGGCATATACACTAGGCCGGAGCGAAAATCACTTTTTTTTTATTTTCCAATTTATTGGGTGCGGAATCGTTGACCCGCTATAAAATAATAATGTATGCAAAAAATCAGATTTTTTGGAGCCCATCCTGAGGTGGCGCACCGACGTTCTTTTTTGAAAAATCACTCAAAAATTTAAAAATTTGTGGAAAAATTTGATATAAAAAGAAAACCTGATCTTTTTCCACATAATGCTTATTTTTTATACATAGCCCTAACATTTTTCTTTATAAAACTGTATCAACTGTTAAGATCGGCCTAAAAATGTAGAAGCTAGAATTTTTTTATGGATATTAAATTAGGTAATAACCGTCAGTTTGAATATAAATCGTCCTCAAGCGAACACAATAAAATGTGTTTCGTGGTATGGAGCTTCTTGGTTAAGGAAAAATAAAATGTATGGATAAGTTCGTCATTCGTCAGCCGATTTTTATGAATGATAGCTTGTTTTGCTCGAGAAAGTCAAAATGCTCAATTTGTCAAACTGAAGATATTTGTGCGATTTATACACTTTTTGAATTTTTCTTTGTACCTTTATCCGTGCTGTTTTCACAAAAAATTCAAATTTTTTAACTTTAAAAGGCTCTAACATCATAACGATCATGCCGATATTAAAACGTTGTATAAAAACGTTTTAGGAAATTTTATTACCTTTAGTTAGTTAGTTTCTTTGTTGAAAACGCCAATCGCGTTTATGATTTATGCTCAAATAAGCTGAGTCATCTTTAAAAAAATTCGAACAAAATTTCAAAAAATTCTATGTTAAAAACTAAGAAGAGGAAAATTTTTTAAAATTCGGTTTCGTATTTAGAAGGCTAAAATCTATATGAAAAAAATATAAAGATCTCTGAGGCAGGCAAAAAGTTCCAAATTGTATACAAGTCCACCGTTATAGTCACATGCAAGCTGACGGTTATTACCCAACTTCATATCCATAAAAAAAATTCTAGCTTCTACATTTTTAAGCCGATCTTAACAGTTGATACAGTTTTATAAAGAAAAATGTTTGGGCAACCTATTAAAAATAAGCTTTTTGTGGAAAACGACCATGATTTTTGTTTATATCACATTTTTCCACAAATTTTTCAATTTTTGCGGGATTTTTCAAAAAAGAACGTCGGTGCGCCACCTCAGGATGGGCTCCAAAAAATCTGATTTTTTGCATACATTATTATTTTATAGCGGGTCAACGATTCCACACCCAAGAAATTGGAAAATAAAAAAAAAGTGATTTTCGCTCCGGCCTA